>OY986435.1:243985631-244010631 GCA_963920525.1 Dichetophora obliterata | reverse complement strand
AAATAAATAAATAAATAAATAAATAAATAAATAAATAAATAAATAAATAAATAAATAAATAAATAAATAAATAAATAAATAAATAAATAAATAAATAAATAAATAAATAAATAAATAAATAAATAAATAAATAAATAAATAAATAAATAAATAAATAAATAAATAAATAAATAAATAAATAAATAAATAAATAAATAAATAAATAAATAAATAAATAAATAAATAAATAAATAAATAAATAAATAAATAAATAAATAAATAAATAAATAAATAAATAAATAAATAAATAAATAAATAAATAAATAAATAAATAAATAAATAAATAAATAAATAAATAAATAAATAAATAAATAAATAAATAAATAAATAAATAAATAAATAAATAAATAAATAAATAAATAAATAAATAAATAAATAAATAAATAAATAAATAAATAAATAAATAAATAAATAAATAAATAAATAAATAAATAAATAAATAAATAAATAAATAAATAAATAAATAAATAAATAAATAAATAAATAAATTAATGATAGTTAACGAGTGCACCTCAGTGCACTCGAAAAAATTAAAGTTGGGAGCCGGCCACTGGCTCCTTCTTCTTCCTGTGAATTAAATAAGAACACCAAAATTAAGTTTTATAGCTTTATTACCATCTGGTTTGCTTGTCCAAATAAAAGTGCGCACAAGTCTTATTTTAATTACTAGGTAAACTATTTTCTAATGTGTCTTAGCCTAAAATGCTGACGTTGCGCTTCCCATGAGTTTAATCGCCGACGTCGCTTCAGCGACGTTCTCACGCTGAGGTGACCGTGACTTCGAGGATCGTATTTCACCTGCATGCGCGTGGCTGGCTGGAAGTACTGACGTGTCGCAAATTAGGTTGGCTGGAGCATGTTAACTGCCCCCCCCCTTTAAAGATCTGCGTCCCGCAGATTCGACTTTTTAGGTTTTGAGTGGATGACTACCTGGTCTGGGATTGTGGTTTGGCCGGGTGGATCTTGATTTGTGGGTTGGCCGAGACTGGGAAAATGTATACTTGTAGTAAGCTTCCTCCAAATGACATAGCAGACAGCAGCAAGGATTGACAGGAGGACTCCATCAGCGATAAGAGATGAATGAAAGTTTCGTCCAAGCTTCTTGAGATGGTGGATATTTGCTATACTGAGGTCATGAATGTAGTCTAAGTTCAGCTTGAGACCATTGTTCATACTGACAGATCTGCTGGTGAAAGACTGATTTCCTATATAAATAGTTTCGTTATTAAGCAAAACGACAAATGTTCCATTGAGATTCCTAGAATCACGTTCGCTTCGAATTTTTCCTTGAAAGTTGGTCAGAAAGAGTGTAGTTTCATCAATTAGCTCGATTATTTTGTTGTTGTCTGGTTCAAAATGACATCTTGCATCGCCGCCTCTCAAAAGTTTAGCCAAACATTCGTCTTCAGAGATTTTATTTAAAGATTTTGTTGAGCAAATGGATATGTTGCTTATGAATGGACAATCCTCCTTCAGACCAAAGATTTCCTGTTGGTTCATTAAAACTTTTTCGTAAATCAGTTCGACATGTTGGCCATAGCTGCTCGAGTTATTAACATGCGATAACTGTCCGATTTTACCTTGGGCATCGACAGCACATACAAAAGCATCGTTCCATTAGAGTAGACCGACGCTGACCCATATTCGATAGCTTCGATAACATTTTGATATGGTAACGAAACTTCTTCTATAATTAACTTATTGATTTCTTCTCGGTCCAGTAGATTCGTGTTGACGGTTCCAGTTTTTGCCAGTTGACATGCCCGCACTACTTCCGATACCTGCTCTTTAAGGATTAATACTTTACTTATATCCAGCAGTTCCAGGTTTTCCTCGTTGATGTCTTTGCTGATGGTATTGATGTGAGCCATCATATCATTAGCTTTTCCAATCGCTTCGCGAGTGAAATTAAATATTTTCTCATTCACAAGATATTGTTGATTATTATTGGTTATGATCTTATTTTGGCTCCTTAAGATGTTGTCCCAGTCTATCGCGTCTGGTGAACCAGCTAACCATTTCCACGCCGAGCCCAACCAATCAATGGATCGCGTTCTTCTACTTTTTCTCGTCTGTAATTCCTCGAGGCGCAAGCCGGTTTGGTTTAGGTGGAAAAGTAGAACTGATCTGATAGCTTCATTTTTCACATCATATCGCGCTGACTCAGTTAGTCTCATCAAGGCCGTGTTGAAGTAGTCGAGGTCTATTATATGTATTAGGTTGAAGTGTCCGTTAACGATCCAGCCACGCCCATGCTCAATTGTCACCAAGGGAGAATTGTAGCTAAAGATGTTGAAGCCGGAAACTCCGGATACTAAGAAGAATCTATCTTACAGCAGTTAAAAGATAAAAATGTGTATTAAATATCATACAAGTAAAATTATATTTAGTTTTAATCTTATTTAAGGAATATTCTTCAAGATATTCACAGGTTTCTCATGGTCTATGGCTTACAGTATTAGGTTCTGTGTTTTTCTTTTTTATTTTTTTTATTATTTTTTTTTACTTTTTGCAGATAAAGATTTTTTGAATAAAACTTAAGATTTCTGACCTTAATGAGTCCTGTGAATCTTTATGTTTGAATTCTTAAAATAAATAGAAAATAAGATTTTGATATTAGTTCCTAACATTATCGGAAGTTCCTTCAAATTTTAGTATTTTGTGCTTTTAATTTACATTTTTTATTTCGATGTATTTATAATATTTTATGTAGTATTGCCGTGCAATTTACTCTTTCTCATTACGTGCTTAAGTTCACTAAAATTGCTCTTGTGCTTTCAAATTTTTTTATTTCGATATATTTATAATATTTTATGTAGTCTTGCCGTGCAATTTACTCTTTCTCATTACGTGCTTAAGTTCACTAAAATTGCTCTTGTGCTTTCAAATTTTTTTATTTAATAGTTTTCATTCATCAAATTGTAATTTATTTACAGCTTTTATTTAAAAGCTGTGGTGGGTCGTGATCTAAAGACTCTTTCCTTAACGCATTTTGTGCCATAATAATTTCTATTGAGTTACAGTACTTTTTAGTTGTATTTTGTAAATTTTTCTACCTCTGTCTGTCTCAACTGTTACCCTTTTATCTTTGACGATTCTCTCCTTTTTATAGAGAGCCTTTTGTTTCCCTTTAATTTGTTTGTCCTTTACGTATACCACATCACCCTCATTATATTTCCTTTGACTCTTCCTTTTCCTATTTATTCTAAGGTTCCTGGCGTCTTGGTTTTTCCTAATCTGTTCTCTAATTTCTTTGTGGACCCTACCCCGGAAATCTTTAAGTTGCTGGTAGTTTATTCTCTGAGTTCGATTAAAAAATATGTCGCTAGGCTTCCTCTTTGTTACTGAGTGTACTGTGTTGTTATAGCGATCTACAGCAATGTATAGCAGCTCTTTTGGACGAGTTTCTAAATACTTTTAAATTAGACTTTTTTACTTTTTTCAATATTTTCTTCTTATTTTTTTGCTTTTTAATATTTTTACTCAATTTCAGATTTTTGTTTTTGTCTAGAATTTCAAAAAATTGTTCAGGAATATTTTATATTATATTTTTCTTGTTTCCTTATATTTTTACACAATTTGTTGGTTGTATTTATATACTTTTATAAAACTCTTTTGCACAATATAATAGGAGTTGTTCGGCTTACGCTTTTAAATAATCCTGTAATGAAAAAAATAAAATAAGAATTAGTTATTTAGTGATTTTTTTTCCGTGTTCTAATGGGAACGGCGACATGTGCCACAAACACAAGTCTTTTTATTTTGGTCAGGGAAGGGTCATGGGATCCTGTTTAGTCGTCTGCAATCAGATTGCAGGCAACCTACTAAGGCATGACTTGCTTCACAACGGAAGTTTGGACCATTAGCAATCTCAGTGTGTTCCCATGTGAACACTGAAAAAATATTGCAGGATCGCAAACCCGTTAACCAATTGGCTTTATCGTGGAGGAACACCGGCCTAGGAGTATAGGTGCACGATGTTCTCCAGCCAATGTTAATGTTGCAACTATCCTTGCTGACCCGTGCAAGTCCCTTTCGTGATCTCTGCTAGTGTTCTTATGTGTACAAGCAGAAAGTGATTTAAATTTTTTATTTTATTTAGCTGAAGTGCCACAATGGGCCTTATTGGCCTAAGTGCGTCTCAATTTGAGGCAGCCACTTTAACCTAACCTAACCTAACCTAGCTGAAGTGCAGCTGGTTTTTTTTATTCTATTATCACACCTTTAGTGTATTTATTATTCATCAATGAAACTGATTTAAGATCCTTACCACTGGTGGGGGGAATTCTTAAGGTTTCATTGATGTTCTCGTGTCTACAAAGCTCCTTACCACGGGTGGGGGGAGGCTTTACAGCACGAGTTTATTTTATTCATCAAGGGAACTAATAAGAGACCCTTACCACTGGTGGGGGGAATCTCTACATTTCCTTGATGTTACTTTCGTTGCAAAACCCCTTACCACGAGTGGGGAGTGGTTTTGCAACAATAGCTGTTTTTTATTTTATAAATTGTATCTTCACCTATCACAGGGATGTTGCAAAGGCTCAGCCATTGTAGGGTCACTGTTGCAAAAGGATCCAACATTTATTGGAATCCTTTTCTAGGAGCCCACATTTGAAGTGGGTCCCTGCTCGGGCGCCAGTTAACGAGTGCACCTCAGTGCACTCGAAAAAATTAAAGTTGGGAGCCGGCCACTGGCTCCTTCTTCTTCCTGTGAATTAAATAAGAACACCAAAATTAAGTTTTATAGCTTTATTACCATCTGGTTTGCTTGTCCAAATAAAAGTGCGCACAAGTCTTATTTTAATTACTAGGTAAACTATTTGCTAATGTGTCTTAGCCTAAAATGCTGACGTTGCGCTTCCCATGAGTTTAATCGCCGACGTCGCTTCAGCGACGTTCTCACGCTGAGGTGACCGTGACTTCGAGGATCGTATTTCATCTGCATGCGCGTAGCTGGCTGGAAGTACTGACGTGTCGCAAATTAGGTTGGCTGGAGCATGTTAACTTGAATAAATAAATAAATAAATAAATAAATAAATAAATAAATAAATAAATAAATAAATTAATAAATAAATAAATAAATAAATAAATAAATAAATAAATAAATAAATAAATAAATAAATAAATAAATAAATAAATAAATAAATAAATAAATAAATAAATAAATAAATAAATAAATAAATAAATAAATAAATAAATAAATAAATAAATAAATAAATAAATAAATAAATAAATAAATAAATAAATAAATAAATAAATAAATAAATAAATAAATAAATAAATAAATAAATAAATAAATAAATAAATAAATAAATAAATAAATAAATAAATAAATAAATCTACAGTAAAAAAACTAATTTTCTGTATGTTTGTTTGTTTGTTTGTTTGGCCTTGATACGAATCTCAACGGCTGATCGGATTTTGCTCAAACTAAGTATACATATTAAGTGTATTCTAACTTAAAATGTTACATGCTTAGTATTTGCCACGCCCCCTCTGAAATTGTTCAACCAACGGTAATTTTGTTATAATACTTTTTAGTATCGGAGTTTTTTGTATATTTAATTTTAAAAAAATTTCTGTTATTTTGACATCAAAAACACTCACATATATTTAAAATTGTAGCAATTTTCAGTACAACGGTCTTTTTTATAAAACATCGTTACCTAAGAATGAGAAAAAATTGACATGAAAATCAAAGTATAGTTTTTCGATGCAAATATCTCCGTTGTCCATTTATTTCATTCAAATTGTTTTTGTTCAAAAGTTCTATAAAATTACTTCACAAAAATAGGTTGAACTGTACCGTTAAGTCAGGATATATATGTTTTATAATTATGTCAAAAAAAGTCCAAAATATTGATTTTTTTACTCATAAAATGACTCAAAAAATTGTTTTTGTTGTAAAAATTAAATCAATTTAAAATTGCACATCTGGCTACCTTTCACATGACTTAGCATTTATTTGCACAAATTCTTCCAGCTAAGCGCAAAAATTATTTTATTGTTTTTGACATCAAAACAACGAGGGTGCCTCCTTTGATTTTTTTCGCGAAATTTATTTTTTCCAAAATGTTGTTTTTATATGTTTTACAAAAAGTCAAGTCACAAAAATAATTTATGTGAAAAATTTTCTAATATATCTCTTTCCAATCAAAATTTATGGCTAAAAATCTATTTTTTCATACCAAACTATTAATAAAACTGAGTTTTGTTTTAAAAGTCTCTATATAATTTGAATGTCACAATTTATCTTTTAGAAAGCAGCTGTGTGTCTATAGCAATTACGAACATTTTCGTTTATATAAAATCTTCTTTATAGTAATCTACTTAATTTTTTGCCTCCCCACCCCCCCCCCCCCCACAAATCAGCACAAATTTGTTTTGTTCTGTACGTTAAATTCACAGACAGATCGCACCGCATTTTTAAGTACTGTGGACACAAACTATACACCTTGCGGTGAATAGCTGAATGATGTCTACCAAAAGTTTCTTCAAATTTAACCCCACACGTTTGGGATTACAGACAGGAGGCACTATTTTCTGCTTACAGAAGAATATCTGATGTTCTTATGTAGCTAGCAGTTAAGTTTTGCGAAATATTTTTGGAAAATGCTATACTACCAAACTTTTAAAATGTCAAATAATGCAGTACTGCCAGTTTTTTCAGCAGCAGCGTCATCTAGCTGTCAGTAACGGCTAAGTGTTGTCTACTTTTACAGTTGCGCTTTCAACACTTAAAAACATAGAATTGGATTTTAGTACAATCACTTTTAGTACAATGAATTTTTCATAAAACTGATAGCTAATAAAGAGAACAAATTTATATGAAAAATCAAAGTTTTTAATTTTAATGCCAATATCTCCGCTGTTTTTAATATATTTCGTTAAAATTTTTTTTGTTAAAAAGTTCAATATATTTTTTAATATAAATATTTGTTAAGACTTTAAAATCGCCATATCTCAAGGACGCATTGAGTCCCACCATAATTTTTATATTGTTGAAAAGGTAATTTTGCTAGCTTTAATATTAAGTAAATATAAAAATTATTTTTAATTTTTAAAATATGTTTTTCGTACCCCTTCTTTGAATTCAATTATCTCACCGCAAGAGATGGAACCACCAACAACAAAAATTTTCCAAAACTTTTTTGGATTAAATTTTGTTCAATTACCTTTCTAACAGTAGCTTAAGAATAAAATTCAACATGTTTTTCATTACTCCAGAATTTAAAAAAACATTTAATCGAGAAGTGTATGTTAAAATGTTTATATAAATGTTTTATTTTATATATTTTTTGTTCTATAAATTAATTCAATATGCTAGTCATTAATATTATTTAAGTATTTTTGTGTGTATTTACAATAAGGGTTTTCACAATTTAGTGATATGGTGGTATTGTGCGTTTTTGCCATAGTTGAAAACCACAACTATGAACACCCTTTAAATTGAATTTATGGTTGGAACCTCCCACTATAGCTTTTTGTTTCTATGCAAATAAATTAGCTATCCAATTTTATATATTTTATTAATATAAAGCATTAAAAAGTTTAACTTGCATTTTCAGTTTCTTCCATTTTTGCAATTAGAATATAACTGGCCACCGATCAGTTGTTTATGGAACTTTAATACCCACGTTCGTTATCATTGGGGCTACTTAAAATTACCACAATTTTGCTTATTAGTGATCATGTAAAACAAGAAAAAATATAAAAACCGCTCGGTTAAGTGTGATATCAATACCATGGAGTTTTTTATCTACTCTGAAAACAACGCAAATGTGAATATGTGTTTTTTTGTTGCATTACATATGAATTAATTAACATTTTTAAGTTTAAAGTAATAAATAATTAAAAATTGTTTTAAAAATGTTTTGAATTATTTACATTTAAGAAGTTTTGAATTATTTACATCTTAAAGATTTCAATCCCAAACTAATTCCGGGATTGAGATTTTCAATCCCGATAATCCTGGGATCGAGGAAAGTTTCCGGGATTGGACTCCCTAGTGTGTATAGACCAACTCCCTTTGCGGTTCATTTACATGAGCACATAACTTCCTGGAAAATCTTATCTCACAAATTCAATCATTTGCTTGGATATTCGACTCCTTTGTTGTATTGGCTTGAGGTGTAATTCGTTGTTTTTTGATTAGATATTAATAGATTCAAATATGAAGAGATTTTTATATTTGTCCAATATTATTTGCTTCTATTACATTAACAAGATTGTTTTTGTGGCTTTGAAACCTTGTTCCACTGATTAGTTAAGCTTGAGGAAAAACGTGATGGTTTTTATTGAGTGATTTTTTTATTAAGGATAAATTGATCATTATGGATAACTTAGAAACACCAATTTTAGAAATACACTGATTAAAGCTGTGATTGGATTATAAATATCTAGTCCTTTTTGGCATCGAAATACACTCTAAGAAATAAATGTAAATTTAAATTAAATGTATAACATAAATGTAAATCTATACTATTATATAAAAAGATACTCCCAAATTTGATCCAGAATAAGCTCGGTAACCGCTAGACCGATTTTGATAATTATTTTTTTATTCGATTCCTATGATAATATAGATTGTTATAGCTTACCAAGGTTTTCGAAAAATGTATTCTTTAATTATTGTAAAATCACGCATTTTATTTGATGCCTACATTCAACCAGCAGCACAATATAACAGCAAACAAAGCTTTCCTCTCTTTGTCGAGAGAGCTTCTCTCAATATAACACGACATCCATGTTGTGTAGTTAAGCTGAATTCACTGATAACCTTCAGCATGTTTTTGTGTGATTTAAACTAATGTTAATCAAGTTGAGAGCGTCCAGAAATTTTTCTCTCTGAACGAAAGTTTCATATGAAAAAACTTTCAAAACATGCTGAAGGTGATCAGTGAATCCAGCTTTACTTTCAGGGAGATTCTTGCTTTCATACAGTGTTAATTAATTTTCTATGTTAATGTTTTGAGGGGAGTTGCCAGAATTTAGTTATCAGCATTAATTATGTTTTGCAGTCTTGCCAGCCATACGAATATATAAAAGCGTTGTGACACTGACAGATGTTTGACAATCACGCAAGAATCACTGAACCGATTATCACGATATAGATATCAAACGATTTGTTATTCCAACTTTATCGTAGTATGCTATGTTAGATTTGCCACGTCTACTTTCTTTCCATGCCCACTTTTTGCAAAAAATGCTATATTTCAGACGATTTTGGCCGTATGAGACTACAATTTGGTAATCTATGGTTACTTTCGCTAACTTTACTAAAAATGGGCATGACCCACTTTAGTTAAGTCCACTTTTCGGGGGATAAGCTTGGAGTAAGGCAAAGCGCACTAGGTTTAAGCTCAATTGAGCTGAAATTCTGGCATTCTATTGTTTCGAGTATGAGGTGGTTTAAGTGAAAAAATTAAGCCACACCCCCATTACCGCCCAGAAGTAATCAAAAATGTTATACTTCGAACGGTTTTACGACCAAAATCACATAATTTGTTGAATTATGTAATTTGCATGAATTTATCAACTGAATTCGATAAATTTGGGCTTAAACTCTTCGTTTTGATTTGTAAATTGAATTAAATAATGGATTGAGCCAAAAAATGGCCATGAAAGTAATATTCTTGGTAATAATGCTCCAAAATTTGGACAAAAATGCCCGTAACTTTTGAACCGTTGGACCAATGTTGGAGTTTTTTTTTTTGTAAATTGATCAAAATGAGCTCACCTTTCCAACGCGCCTAAACCTGATCGATAGTTTTTGAGTTATGGATGTGAACGTGTAGGTAATATTTCATACGAACGTCAATTTGGGAAAAAATCTACCAACAAAAAGTAGGGGACTCGATTTTAACGATAGAGGTATGGTTCCTCTTAATATAATGTGCTTAATACACATGATTAAATTAATATGATATAAAAGAAAATATAATAATGGTATTCATCTAAGCGCGCAAAACGTATACTGTATGTTCGTATACTGTGAAAACTGTGCATTTTTCCAACTTTGCAAATGAGCTATCAAAAATCGTAAGAAAAACCTTTTGTACAAACCTAATAAGTATGCGCAACCGAATCGTCAAGAAAACTTGCGCTGTCATTTGTGCAAATTCGTAGTCAAGACTTTTTTCTTCTTCTTCTGTGATTTTAACTTTCTTGAAAAGCAATCACTTAAGTTTTTCTCTAAATAGTTATACTAATTTGCCTTTTTCGCTTTCTTTCGGCCTTTTTATTTTTTTTAGTACTGACCCTTTTTTTCAAATGTTCACCAAATGTCAAAAAGTGCTCAAAAAAGAGAAGTTGCGTTCATGAAAGCAATTATTTGTGGTTGCGGTTTTTTTAAAACTAGCAAAGGTTTTATATTCATAAAGAAATTAATATATTTATGATAATAATACAAAATAGAAAAAAACTATAATATCAATAAGATTTCCAATTAAAAAATATATATAAATAATTTATCAAATTTGACCAATAATTAATGTGATAATTAATTTAAAACTATTTTTCCTTTGTAGTGGTTTTGAAGTTGGTTTTTTTTTTAAGTTTTTTCATTTATTTTTTGGGGGTTATATTTCATTTGGGTGATTTATCCCCCAGACAAAATATTCGACAGAAAAATGGCATTATATCAGCATAATTGCGGCAAATGAGCAGAGTTCTGGCAGTATGTTAAAATGTGGTGGCGGCCAGTTTACTTTTTATCAAAAAAGGCTGCCAGAAAGTAGCAGCATGAAGGCATGCAAAAGTCAGCAGAAGGCAGTGTGTCAAAATTCGGCATTGTATTGGACGGCAACTGAAATGTTCAAGCAGCTCAAACATTTTTGTTTTTTTCAGCAGCAGCCTTCCTACGCATTATAACGGCAGGCATATGAACTCTGTTGAATAAAATTATTATTTTGGCATTGAACTGAAATATTTAGTTTATAACAGAATGCTTTCGCCCCATACTGGCAGGCACATGAACTCTATTAAAAACAAGCATTGTATTGGCATCCAATTGAAATGGTCTAGCAGCTTAAAAAAGTTTTGCTTTCTAGACAACAGAATTATCTCGTCTTATACTGGAAGACGCTTTTATTCTGTCTAACTCTTCTGAGCTCTAACTTTTTACTGGCTTTAACTTGAAATTGTTGAAAACCTATTCGCATGAAACATGTGAACTTGACAGTTACAATTAATATTTTTTGCCGAAAGTTTGCATAAATAAACGTTATTTAAAAATGTATAAAGGTAAAAGTGCTTTATTCGTTTTCAATCATATTTAGTGGAACACTAAGAATCATATTTGGTGGAACACAAAACATAAGAAATATCATTTACATGTAATGCAAAATTAATTTTTTAATATATTGTGGCGAAATTTACTGTATTTCAGAAGATATGATATACTGGTGTACAAGAGTGACTTTAATATTTGATACGACCGTCGGTTTTGAATAATTTTTAGTGCATTTGTTAATTACTACATAAAAACCTAGTTAATAGTATAAGTTAAATAGAGTGCTGCTCCGTCAAAATACCACATGAATGATAAGGCCCTAAGGTCATTCATGAATCTATTTTCGCATTGATTGCGATACAGTTCGCTATCGTAAATGTCTTCTAGCCTGTCAAAATTTTCTTTGTTTCTGCTAAAATGGTGAGCACTTGTTTGCAGAAATCTGGGCGAGAAATAATTGCTTGCAGCTGTGCCCCTATTGAAAAGGTTAGCAGATATCCGAATTCACCTTTGCTATAATATTCCTCGCATTTCCTTTTACTGGTCTGCAACAGCTGTTGCAGTGCGCCGTACACTCAATAGCAGAATTTATTTTTATGAAATGTTTTTTTAAGACATAAGTTGAGATGGGCATTTTAGGGTATATGGATAGAATCAATCAATTCCAACAAACTGCTTAATGCAGAACCGTTTAGTTTGTGTCGTAAAACGTATGCTAGAATTGAGGTGAAGACTTCATATGTTGATACCGGACATCCTAGAACAAATCGATCTTTTCCAGCAATCGGATCTTCACTATCCTCGTCTGACGCACAATTTTTTGATTCTGAGAAGGATGAGTGACCAGCAAATTCATCATCTTAAATAAAAACTTTAACTGATTATACGGTACAAACATTTCTCTGTCAAATTTCGTTAAGGAAATCTGCTTAATTTTTGCGTGTTGAACTATGTTTTTATAGAGCAATAATTTGAAAACTCACCATTCTTTTCAATAAAACTGTTCGCACACGTAGTCTCTGGTATTGTTAGTGGCATTCCTATTATACCCACAGGAGTGGATTTCCTTCTTTGTTTGGATTTGCTTACACCTGATGTACTAAAGATAAAATTTTTAAAAAAAACTTGGAAATTTACGTTTGAAAAATTTCACTCAAAATTGTATGTCACAACATCAAAGCCGTTCAAAATTTAGGTGAATCGAAAAAAATCGACAAACCCAAGGGCCAAAAACTGTTAGTTGAATAAAAAAAAACTCAAATATATAAAATAACCATAAATATATAAAATAAACCAATATTTTACATTCAATGCCATGTTAATGTCCCATCCAATTGCCTGCCACTACCTGCTTGTATTCTGCTCTGTACATTCTCTGCCAAGTTGCTTCCACTGAACGCCACTTGCATGCTCTCTTATACATTTTTGAGCCTCTGTTAGCCAATCTGCTGTTTTGTACAGTGGCAGTCAACTGGCTGGTTTTGGTACAATTCCCGCCCTGCCCTGCCAAAATTGGGCCAAAATAATTTCATTTCTATTCCAATAAACAGACTATCTGTCTGCCGTTTTAAGTTAATTTTCCGGCCAAAAATTTTGTCTGGGGTCATTTTCCTAAAAAAAGTTTTAGGTTTTTTTTTTAATTTTTTTGGGCGATTTTTCATTAAATTTTTTGTACCATTTTTCATATTATTTCGGGCCATTTTTCGTTTGGTCGATTTTTCATTAGGCATTTTTCATAGCGCTGGCGCTTTCTTCTTCTATCATTTAGGTAAATTAGTAAATAGTTATTTGAAAAATTCATGTTGTTATCACTACTCCGTACAAGGGCAAATAAATTTGTTTGTAATGAAATAATTTGCCTTTGTACGGAAAGTTGTTAATTCAGGTACAAGGTAAATGTACTGTTAAATACTTAAGTAAGTACACAAATTAAACATTACATTTTTTTTTAATAATAAACAAAAAAAAATTATTAATCCAGTTAAAATATAATAGTAATATTTTTGTAAAAACATTTTTACAAAGAAGAATGCAAAACTTTTATTTGAGATTAAGACCGCTTAAAAAGGGTTATATAAGTGGTATAAAAAACTTTATTATAATGGTATTCATTTAAAGCGCAAAACTCTCGTTTATTGTCCAAACTGTGCATTTTTCTAACTTTTCAAATGAGCTTTCAAAAATCGTATGGAAAACCTTTTGCACAAACCTAATATGTAAGCGCGACCAAATCGTCAAGAAAACTTGCGCTGTTAATTGTGCAAATCGGAAGCTCTTTTTTCTTCTTCTGTGATTTTAACTATCTTGAAAAGCAATTACCCAGCAAAAAAAGTGCTTCTAAAAGAAGTTAAAGTGGAAATTCGTGAATTCCATCCCTTCCACTTTCATACCCAGAAGGCATTCTTTTAACATAAGCTTGTCATTGGAAGGAATGCTTTTCTTAGTCTTCTCAAGAAGTGCTTCAATTGAAGATTTCTTTGAGCCCTTCATTGAAAGGATTCTAGTAGGTGTTTTCCAGAAGAACTTATAAAATTATCCCTTTCCTCGATTTTCACGGCATTTTGATGTTGGATGTAGGAATTTGTTGGGTTTTCCAAAAAATCCCACGGAAAGTATCTTAAACATTGATTACAATTAATAAATTTTTTTTACTTTGAATTTAAATGCTATTTGAATGTCTTCCTGAAGTAGTTTATGAGAATTTCTCTTGAAAGCGCTTCTTGATAAGGCTAAGAAGAATCACAATTAGATCTATAGAATGTCTTCTGAAAGCAGTGTTGCTTAGAATGCATGTCACATTTGTATCAAAAATTTTGCTGGGGCCAGCATAAAAAGTGCTTCCAAAAGAAGGTAAAGTGGAAGGGAATGTCTTGAATTCCATCCCTTCCACTCTCATACCCAGAAGGCATTCTTTTATCACATGCATGTCATTGGGAGGAATGCTTTCCTTAGTCTTCTCTAGAAGTGCTTCTAGAATTTTTTCAATGGAAGATTTCCTTGGGCCCTTAAAATGAAAGGATTCTAGTAGGTTTTTTCGAGGGGAACTTTAAGAAGGCATTCTTCTTAAAGTTCCAATCGAAAAAACCAAAAAATGGAATGAAATGGTTTTTGTGGTTAGGGGGACTTAAAAATTCCACGGAAAATATCCTTTCTCTCCATTTTCTCGCGATTTGAGTGTTGGAGATGAGAAGTGTTTGGGTTTTGTTGGGGGCTTAAAAAAAATCGACTTAAAATATCCCTTTTCCCGATTTTCACGTCATTTTGGTGTTTGAAGTAAGAAGTGGTGACGTTTTGTTGGAGGTTTGAAAAATCCCACGGAAAATGAAAAAATACATCAAAAATATAATTGAAATTAAATGCTATTTGAATGTCTTTGAGAACTGGTTTATGAGAATGCTTCTTGAAAGCACTTCTTAATAAGGCTTAGAAGAAGCCCAATTGAATCTATAGAACCACAACTGGTTGAAATTCTGTGTTTTTCCATAGAACTATATTCTTCGCTAACAAAGACTTTTAAAGACATATTATTAAATAATATGTATATAATATAATTTACACAAGAAACCAAACAAATTTTAATGGTTATCCGATTTAATTGCTTTTTTATGAAAGAGTTTGAATTAAATACATGAATTCTTAAGAATGTTTTGAATTCGAATAAATTGTTCGTCTTTAAAAATTCTTAAATCGAATTAGAAAAATTAAATAAAAAAGCATTTTATTAAGTTTGTTAAAATCAATAAATAAAACAAAAACCGAAAGTACCGCCTTAATATATTGTAAAGTAGTTTACTAGTTTTGTAAAACAAGTTAGTTTTTTCTAAAGGGAAGCTTAAATTTTTTGTATAACTTTAGATATATGTATATATTTTGAATACAATTGCTTTTCACTTTGACGAAATTTGTTTCAAGCTATTTTTTAAAACACAATTTGTAATATTGTAATAATATAGCATAAAACAAATTTCGTCAAAGTAGGAACAAATTGTATTCAATATTCATTTATGTTAATACTAAAAAAATTTTAAAATTTTACATAAAAAACCATAAATTGAAAACATTGTGCTCGATTTTAAAACGAGATGATTTTTTCAGTGTTTTGATTTATTTTACTTTTTCTACATTTTCAACTCAACTACGAAATCTTCAGCGTTATCTTCACATCGTTAGGCCATAGCTTTTCTTATACTCGAACTGCCTTCTGCATCTGTGTAAAGATGAGACAAATGCATTTGTTTGGCAAAATATTTAAAATTTTTGAGAGCATTTTAAAATTGTTGTTGGAGTTGTTCCAGAAAACGATCCAAAAGAGGTATGAAAACTGATCGTATGTAATATTTCTCGGGCTCCGACTTCGTAACCCCATTGGTTTGGCGACTAACCAGGCACAAAAGTTCAATTTCTGTACGTACTTTAGCGACAATTGTTTCATTTGAATAAAAAATGGATCAGAACGCCTGTTCAGCGTTCTCAAGCATTTCATTTACTTCAGCAATTAAATTGTGTGCAAAATCAACGCAGCTACTCAAGTTGCAGTCTAAACGCTGCACAAATTGGGGGAGAGTTTTAGACAACGTAAAAGTTTGAGAACCTTTTCTTTAAATATAAAAAATTTTAGTTTTTTATCCATGCTTACGTTGAACATGCCCCGAGTAAAAATAAAAACTTTTTTAGCTAAGGCGAAACAGCGACCGAACATGGCCTAATTGTAAATATTTTCTTTTGCAGGACTTTTTGACAAAACAGCGTTCGTTCAAGTGTCGTACAGCGGCTGCATAGAGGACGTTTTGAAATAATCTCGGTTGTACAACGGGCGTAATCGGCCGAACAGTTATTCTACAATGAAAGTTAGCAGCTTTTCAACGAAAATTGGATCTTTATGCTGAAATAAATTAAATATACAGTATTCTCCGCATCACACTGAATTGATTTTACCGCTTTAATGAACGAAAAGTTGTGTCAATGTTACGCTCCCATAAAAAAATGTAAGGTGTTATTCCCGTTTAATTGATTCCCGCTTAATTGAATTCCCCGGTTATTTGCTCATTTGAGCCATTGAGTAAAATCAATATAAAAAATCCCGCGTAATTGTTCCCTAAAAATGTGGCTCACGGCTATCTGGAAAACAAAAGAAAATGTCACTAAATGCGTAATTTTATTGCCTATTCGAAAATATATAGAATATTGCTCTCGAGTTTACCAAAAACGAAATATTTTAGTTAAAGTTGATCCACTTCCTAAAACACGCCTTTTTACCAATGGCTCGAAAACCCGCGAAATGAAAAAAAAAATTCCATTTTTTTGATCACCGACCCATAAAAAACTACTTTCGTCCGGGGTGCATTTTACTTGTAACCCAGTGTAATTAAAGAAAAAGTGCAGATCAGGAATTTTTTTTTATTATTGAGCTACTGGTCATTTTGATTGAGCGGGATTTCGTTAATTGAGTTTCCCGATTAATTGAACTAAAGTGTAAGCATTTTTGCTTGTGCAATTAAGCGGGGATTACTGTATGTATTTTAACCTAGCCCAATCTAATGAAAAAATATTATAAGCTATCAACATACTATCAAAACCAGCATCGCAGAGTGAGGTTTGCTTTCGTTGTTGTACATACCTTTGCTGTTAAATAAGAGCTTTGAAAATTTGGTGGCATAAAACGGGAGTACAACAGTCGTACATTTTAATTTTGGTCTTGTACGGACGTTATTCGACCCATCTTTCGGCCGTTAGGCTTTTTGGATAATTTCTAGGCCATGTTCGACCCTTGTACGGCCATGCAACCCATGTTCAACTGCTAATATTTTTACTATTAAACGCAACCTGCTTCGGAATCTAAACTGATCTGTTTTTGTATGAAATTCATCTCAAAAGCGCGAATCACATTTTCCACTTTTTCGGACTCGTCTCGGAGTTGGAACGAACTTCATATATGAATCTATTTCGGACTCTTTTTTTCGATTCGCGACGAACTCATTTTTTTAAATAATTCGGATTCAAAACGGAGCAATTAGGATTATGCTAGATACACAGCTTCAGGTCTTTTTGATTGAAGACATGACCATTCATTTCTAACCTACGAATGTAGTTTTCTTAATAAATTCTCTCCATGCTTGCACAATTGTGGACTCATATGGAAGAGGCCAGTTGAAATTCTAGCTTTTAAATTTTTCATTGTTTAAGAATGTTTACCTTCCTTCAAATCCTAAATATGGGCATTTTTAACCAAAAGGTCTATCACGACTGGAAAATTAAATGTTATTGAAATTTTTTTAAGCCTCCATAATAAGAGTAGAGAAAAAATGTTTAAATTTATATTGTGATTCATATAGCACTGAGAGCTGATCTATATTTGAATTAAAAAAAATGGCGGCAAACATGATAAATGGCAATAAAAGTTTAAAAATGGTGAAAAAAGTGGAAAGATTTTAACGAAAGTTGGAATTTCATAAGTATGATAAGTACTCGTATAAAACAAAGTTAAATTCAATTTAGTTCAGTTTTCAATTTTTACGTTCCTGAACTACACTTTATTTGTTTTTCTAGTTCAATTAAATAAATAAAACTTTAAGCAATTTTAACTTCCTTGAAAATAAAAATCTGTATCGTAACGTATCATATTATTGTTTATATAAAAAAAATTAAAAAAAAAGAGATTTTCTTCAAAATAATTATGAATATATAGTAACATTTATCCAGATAATATTAAAAAAAATTTATAAAAAACTCGTGCGCACTTCGCAGACAAAATGCATTTCTAGTTTTTATATCGCAACGCGTCCTTTTTGTTGGCTTATATCTTTGGATGATTTTTTCGATCGCTTTCACTTTTTACACTAAACATAGTACTACTAGAGTGCTATCCAAAAATCGGTACAGGACAAAACAGTTTAAATTTTTTTTCGCCTTTTTTTTATTTTTTGCAACATAAAAGACGTACGAACGTTATGTGCGCGGTAATGGAAATGCCCAAATGCCAAATAATTTATTTGTTTACTGTGTTAATTTGATTGTCGTTGTTTAAGAACAAAATTAATTCATATTATCAAATATACGAGTACAATGTTAGTGAGTTCAAGGATGATTGCCAATAACTTTTACAGCTATAATGACAAAGCGTACAATAATTCATGCTTTTAGAAAAGTTACAGGAAAGTATCTTGTGTACGGCTATCCTACAGTCACGTGAAACTTGTTCACTCATCATAATTATTTAAAAATTCTGACAAGTAGTTTTATTCTGTAGTTATCTTTAAGGAGAGCTTCAGGAGCACATGGTATAAGGAAGTTATTAAAAAAAATATAAGTAGGGGTAAGTGGGGAATCGTGGGGCACCGCCAACTTTCGGCAGTATGTCAAGATAGACATGCAAAACTACTGTCAAAGTCGCCTCACGGCCTAAGCATTTTCACATTGCTATTCTGTTCTGTTCTGTTTTGCGCTCTTGATATGAATCAGTCTTGAACGTATCGCTACGAACCAACACAGGTAAATACGCTAATTAATATCGTTGGACCTTGGCCTTTTAACATACAAAAGGAATTTTGTATGACATTACAACAAGTCACTCACACGCCGCCATGTTGCAAAACTTGTGGGCAAATCATGAGCCACTTTTGGTGGGAAATTCTAAGTCACCCGTGTTTTGACAGTTTTCACATTTATACACACTGTTATAGTGTGTTCATGATTTTTATGCGAAATAGAGGCTGTGAATACTTAAATAAATAAATATTTTCATTAAATTTTTCTGTTCTCTGTTCATTTCTAGCTACTATGCCACGTCATTATGCAAAACAAGATAAAAAAAAATTATTTTTCTGCTGATTGATCGTGCATTACCCTTTTTTTAATTTTCTCAATTAAAATTACTTCATTTGTCATGTAACCCGGCGTTAGTGTGGTGGGGTATGACATACCCCAGAGACCTTTTATCTTCAATATCTTTATTATCTGAAAAGTTACAATTTTGTAGATTCTAATAGCTTCAAATAAAAGATCAATAATTGAGATGAGCCAAAAAATATTTCTAAGGTGGACTCATTCACAGGTCAGGTCGTTCCAAAGTCGGCTGGGGTATGTCATACCCTACCACACCATTAACGTAACTTTTTTTGGAATTTTTTTTTCGTTTTATTTTCAGAAAATGTATGTCTATTAGGCATATTTTTCCAAGTTTATTGCTAAAATAATTTTATTGCTGGAGTGAATATTGTATGTGAATATGGCAACTCGTTGCTTTATTTTTCATTTACACATTTCAGGTGAATGTGGCAACTTTTTTCTTTATTTTTTCTTTTTAACGTGCATTTGCTTGAGTAAGTCAGCTGGTTGAAACTTAGCAAAAACGACGACAATATAGCTCTAGATGCTCATTCTGCCCAAGAAAGAAGGACCAAAAAAACTTTTTACGCATGTGTGATCTGCCAGGCTCCAGAGTGTATCGATCATATGAATATGCTTTGTAAAAAATGCAAAACATTTGTCGAAAAATAAAAATATTTTTTTCCACCAACGGACACACGTTTATGATTCAAAAGTATGACTCCAATTATAAACAAAAAAAAAACACAAATTTTGTTTACTGAAATATATTACTTAATACTTTTTATGATTTTTTGCGAAGCAATTATTTTTTCCTTTATTTCTTGTAGTATTTGTAAGTTTCAATAAAACAAGTTTTTATTTCAATTGCAGCGCACTTAAAATAATATTTTTTCAACAGTAAATCAATCAAGAAATAAGAAGCTATTTGAATTTTTTCGATAAATTTTTTTTGTAGTATTTTTACGACTTATACTTTTGGGGTATGTTATACCCCAGCAAACTAATGGCGTGACTTTTTTCCACCACACTGACGGTGGGTTAAAGTAATTCAATGAAGTTTTGCATTGTAATTGTTTGGTTTTGACTAAATAAAGGCGGTGTCTCACCATTTTTTGAAATCTCGAAAACGTCGATTTTTTGCAAACAATCAAAAACTTAAGAAAAAAAAAAACAAAAAAAAATAACTGTAATGGTCAAAAGTTGCGTTTTTCCACGTAGAATACCATACCCTATCACAATTTGCAAATTTTCTGCTATTTGCTAGAGATCTCGGGCAAAATAAAATCGTGGCCCACGATTTCTCGCTTTCCCCCACAAAATTGTAATTCGTATCTCTTATTCTTTGAAAATAAAATAAAAGATTTGTTTATCAACTTAAAAACTGCCTTTAATGTTAAAGTGTTGTCCATTGTTTTGACGGATTTGTAACGGGTTCGAAACATAAAAGAGCGAATTCCGCGCCAACGGACTCGAAAAAAATCCGCATCCGTTTTTGTTCACATTCGGATAGCAAGCAAACCAAAGCTTAAAATCTTTATCGTGACCACAAACACACGATGGCTGCCAAGTTGTGCTGACAGTTGCTCTCGGTGCTCGTTAAAATTCGTTCATTTGGGGGGCATTTGTGGTTAGGTTTTATTGATGAAACGATACAGGAATATCTATCAGGTCGTACACCCACCTCAACATATACGAAGTGTACAATTGGCCAGCAAAACCAGTGTAACATGTAGTAAGGTTTTTCCTATTGAGATCAAGTACAACAAACAGAAAACTCGCATCATGTCTACCCACTTTGGCCGAGTCGATAATACTTGGGATATATTTATTTAATTACAGGGAAATAGGCATCACCTTGGGCGGAGTTAGTCTGCCCGTCGCATCAAACACCACTTGAGAACACTATAGGGGTATTCATGGGTTGTTGCGAATTGCAAGAGTGTGAAAATGCAAGAAAATTTGCGCACTAACGCGTGAACATCAAGTTTGCAACATGATCGAATGTCGAATGAACAGTAAATATATTGCCACTTTATTGAAAAATCATAGGTTAGGTTAGGTTAAACCGGATGCCTTCGTGAAGGCTCACATAGACCAATTCAGGTCCTTAGTGGTACCGGTAGCGAACAAAAGGAACCTTTGTGTTTGTTTTAAAAGTCTTTAAAGATTTGCGTTGAGTTCGCAAACCTTAGGAGGGATTCTAGAGACACCCTGGCTACATCTTTAAGCGACGGGAATGTCGATGAGCCTAGGTATTTTAGTCTCAATCAAAATAGGGCGGGGCATGCGCATAGTAGGTGCTCCAGGGTCTCCACTGTGCCCGGTTCCTTGCACTTCCTGCAGTTGTCATCCGTGGTGATGCCAAGCCTCCTCGCGTGGGCTGCCGTCATGCAGTGACCAGTGAGCATGCCCACTAGTGTCCTGCAATCTTTGCGCGGGCGTGCCAAGATGAAAAGAGTTCGTTTTTTGCATTGTGCATTGATTTATACATGATTTTCGAGATTTTGCACGATGTCGTATCTCTCCATCTACGATTCACTGCTATTGTGGCTCTTCTTTCGAGGTTCCTGTACAACTCTTGTAGCGGAGTAAGTACATGTTCTGCGAGTTCTGATTCCAGCCCGGCGCCTTCCTTTGCTAAACCATCTGCCATCTCGTTTCCCTCAATGCCCTGGTGGCTAGGGACCCAGTAGATGCGCACTCTTTTCAAAGCGCATAGTGCATCTAGTGCATCTCTGCCAGCCAAGACACTTTTGGACTTGATGCCAGCGGAGCGTATGGATTTGATCGCCGCTTGACTGTCAACGAAAATGTTGATGTTAGAGTGTTGTGTGTCCATGCTGAGTGCTATCTCAGCAGCCTTCTTTATGGCAAATACTTCCGCCTGGAAGATACTGCAGTGGTTCGGCAGTTTATATGGCTGCCTTATATTAGGCTCTGCGCAATACACCGCCGCACCTACCCCCGTAGGCATTTTGGAGCCGTCGGTAAATATGTTGACCGCCTGCTGTGCTCGTTCTATACCTTTGCACCAGTCCTTTGGTCCCAGAAGAGTTCGTACTTTGGAATTGACTATCGTGCGAAAAATCATAAAAAGTTATTAAAATCTACGTACAAACTTAACCTTTTTAAAGTTTTACTCAGTCTTCGACTATCTCTCACTGCGAGCGGACGTGTTCTTACCTTCTGTGTTACAGTTCTAGCATCGCGCTTCTTATTTTGCTTCTCACGTGCTTTTTGCACGTTTTCTTTCTTTTTCTGTTTATATTTTTCGGCTTCGTTAATTTGCTAAATAATTAATTTGTTTTATTTTTTCCACTTGGCTGGTGGTTGTGTGTTGCAAACATGGCCCCTGGGCCTCCCAACCTCGGCGAAAAACGATTTTCTATACTAGCTGAAAGTCCATCTCGTAAGAAAAAACGTCCTCGTCAAAGCATCATCACGGATTACCCAGCTCTTCCTAAAATTCAATTACGCAATCCAAAATTCGTAGTCGTGTCACCCGTCGACGAAATAAAACCTATTTCCGATTTTTCTTGCTTTGCTGTTCAAAGAGCGCTGCATTTGATTTCGAAAGATATCATTTCAATTTCCGAGCTACGAGATGGCAATTTACTTCTTCTTGTCAGTAATAAAACAAATGCTGATAAATTCTTATCAACCAAGGAGTCCTGTTAAATGCTCTCTTCATAACTCTTTAAACTCTACCAAGGGCACAGTCTACGGACCTTGCTTAAAAAACGTCCCTGAAGAAGAAATTATCAAGGAACTTAGCACTCAGGGGGTAATCAGTGCCTACAAATTTAACAAATTAGCCGAAGGTAAAACCATATTCTCTGGAGTTGTTCTCCTCACTTTCGACCGGTACCATCTTCCTGAACAAATCGACATTTCTTGGCACTCGGTGCGTATAAGAGAATATATCCCCAACCCAATGCGCTGCAAATTATGTCAATTGCTTGGACATACTGGCACACGTTGCACCAACTCGCCAGCATGTGTTAACTGCAATCTACCCCCACACTCTCCAGAAACCTGCTCACGTACTTTTTGCGCAAACTGCTCGGCTGAACACCCTGCCTCTTCCAAAGAATGTACTAAGTACATACAACAAAGAGAAGTTCTTAAAATAAAAACGCAAAAAAAATGTTCAATGCGCGAAGCTAAAAACATACATAGATCTCTTAACTCAGCTAACTACGCAAATACTACAACAACCAGTTATTCTTCAACAACAAAATCTAATAACATTCCCCCCTTGCCGAATAATAATACTAGTAGCAACTCAGCCACCAATAGTCATATCATTAAACAAAAGAAAACTGACAATAGCTCAAAGCAAATAGAAAAGGAAAGTATTAATGCATCAAGCAGTAGCGCTCTACCTAATAAAACTTCACTCAACTCAGTCTCAAAAACCACAATTTCTACACCTAAAGCCTTCTCAAACTCAAACAACACATATATAAATCAACAACAACAATCCAAACAAGAACTCAAAAATAAAAAAAAAGAACAATCATGTGCGAATTAGTGAAGATGAGTTGTAGCTCGTCTCGCTAAAAGCAGATATTTTACACTATTCATCACAATATAATTATAATTAATATCTGCACTCTTATTTTAGTTTTACTTTTTTATAATTATGCCGATAAAGATAGTTCAATGGAATATGAAAGGATACATAAACAATTTTCAAGAATTAAAACTACTTATTAAGGATGAAGATCCAGATATCATTTCTGTGCAAGAGACTCATTTAGCTTTCAAATCGAATAACGTTATAGTACCCAAGCAATATAAAGGCTACTTCCACAACCTTTCATCTAACATCTCCTCCAAACAAGGTATTGGAATTTTAATTAAATGCCATATTCCACATAAATTTATTACAATTAATTCAAATATATCTACCATGGCCATTGAACTTAATATTGGATACAGCTTTACTATATTTAATATGTACACTCCCCCCAACAAACTTTTTCCTCTCAGGAAATATTTACTTGTATTAATAATACTCGCACTCCATATATTATAACTGGAGATTTTAATGCTTGGAGCCCATTGTGGGGATCCATTGAAAGTAATAGAAGAGGACAAATTATTGAAGACGTAGTATTACGTGAGAATCTAGTAGTTTTAAATGACGGAACTGCAACTCACTTCTCTACTCACAACTCCTTCACTCATATCGACATAACTCTCTGTTCCGCGCAACTTACACCTAAATGTATTTGGAGCGTACTAAATGACCTCCATGGCAGTGACCACTTTCCGATCTCTGTTGAATTTTTATCGAACCTTCGATTTGAAAAGGTAATACCAAGGCAAAAGTTTAAAACAGACCTGGCAAACTGGGATCAATTTTCAAAAATTTGCGAGCATAATAGTTCCAAATACTCTATTTCAAACGACTCTAACAAAGAGGCTGCAATTTTGGTAAAAATTATTAGAATCGCTGCTAATATTGCTATCCCACAAACGAAATCAGCTTTTGCTAAAGCCACTATACCCTGGTGGAATAGTAATCTCGATAAACTCAGAAAAGAAAAACAATTACATTGGCAAACATTTAAACGATTTAGGTCCATCACAAACTTAGTAAATTTTAAGAAATCCAACGCTTTGTTTCGAAAAGCAGCCAAAGCAGCGAAAGCTGAAAGTTTAGAGAAGTTAACATCTAAGATCAACCCGAAATCGAGTACCAAGAAAATTTGGTCAGACATTAACATGCTATCAGGTAGAAAGAACGCAGCATTAATAAAATCCATTCAATGCGGGGGGAATATATTAACTTCCTACAAGGAAATAGCTAATCTTTTCGCTTCGACTTGGGAGAACTTCTCAAATGACAATAACTTTTCACTAGATTTTATTCTTAACAAGAACACAGTA